>JBBDGP010002375.1:0-20000 GCA_037952835.1 Lithobates septentrionalis
GAGTTATGTGAAGGGGGGGCACTGCTGTGAATGAAGAGGGAGGGAAGGGAGGGGTGATGTGAAGGGGGGGACACTGCTGTGAATGAAGAGCGAGGGAAGGGAGGGGTGATGTGAAGGGGGTCTGAGAACAATACTGTGAAGAGGAAAATGTGATGTAAAGGGGAGATTGTAATATGCACGGGGGACTGAGGATGTAAGATTGGGATTGTGAACATGCGATTCGGACCCCTGCTGGAAGAAAGCTTTACTGATTGGACCTCGTGAATTTTAATTCAATACCTCTGGTCTAGCCATTACAATTTGGTCCTTGTCAAAGTTGCTCAAATCCTTATCCTTGCCAATTTTTTCTGCTTTTAACACATCAACTTCTGGGCAACATGTTCACTTGCTCCCCAATATAGCCCACCTACTTTCAGATGCCATTGTAACAAGATAATGAATGTTATTCCCTTTACCGTTCACTGGTCATATGTTATTGCTCATCAGTGTATGATAATCCCTACGCCACACTATTTAGAGCAATAAATACACTATATTGTCAAAAGTATTGGGACACCTGCCTTTACACGCACATGAACTTTAATGGCATCCCAGTCTTAGTCCGTAGGGTTCAATATTGAGTTGGCCCACCCTTTGCAGCTATAACAGCTTCAACTCTACTGGGAAGGCTGTCCACAAGGTTTAGGAGTGTGTCTATGGGAATGTTTGACCATTCTTCCAGAAGTGCATTTGTGAGGTCAGGCACTGATGTTGGACGAGAAGGCGGTCTCCGCTCTAATTTATCCCAAAGGTGTTCTATCGGGTTGAGGCCAGGAGTCTGTGCAGGCCAGTCAAGTTCCTCCACCCCAAACTCGCTCATCCACACTATATTGTCAAAAGTATTGGGCCACCCCTCAAAATTATTTGGTTGAGGGGGGATTATGGTGCGGGATTGTTTTTCAGGGGTTGGGATTGGCCCCTTAGTTCCAGTGAAGGGAACAGCATACCAAGACATTTTGGACAATTTCATGCTCCCAACTTTGTGGGAACACTTTGAGGATGGCCCCTTCTATTCCAACATGGCTGTGCACCAGTGCACAAAGCAGGGTCCATAAAGACATGGATGAGAGAGTTTGGGGTGGAGGAATTCGACTGGCCTGCACAGAGTCCTGACCTCAACCCAATAGAACACCTTTGGGATGAATTAGAGTGAAGGCTGCAAACCAGGCCTTCTCATCCAACATCAGTGCCTGACCTCACAAATGCTCTTCTGGAAGAATGGTCAAACATTCCCATAGACACACTCCTAAACCTTGTGGACAGCCTTCCCAGAAGAGTTGAAGCTGTTATAACTGCAAAGGGTGGGCCAACTCAATATTGAACCCTACAGACTTATGCCCCGTACACACGGTCGGACTTTGTTCGGACATTCCGACAACAAAATCCTAGGATTTTTTCCGACGGATGTTGGCTCAAACTTGTCTTGCATACACACGGTCACACAAAGTTGTCAGAAAATCCGATCATTCTGAACGTGGTGACGTAAAACACGTACGTCGGGACTATAAACAGGGCAGTGGCCAGTAGCTTTCATCTCCTTATTTATTCTGAGCATGCGTGGCACTTTGTCCATCGGATTTGTGTACACACGATCGGAATTTCCGACAACGGATTTTGTTGTCGGAAAATTTTATCTCCTGCTGTCCAACTTTGTGTGTCGGAAAATTCGATGGAAAATGTCCGATGGCGCCCACACACGGTCGGAATTTCCGACAACACGCTCCGATCGGACATTTTCCAACGGAAAATCCGACCGTGTGTACGGGGCATAAGACTGGGATTTCAATAAACACTTCAATACCAGGCACTTTCGATCCTTCCTGCCCAAGTCAATTTTTAGCTTTCAGTGCTGTCGCACTTTGAATGACAATTGCGCAGTCATGCTACACTGTACCCAAACAAATTTTTTATCATTTTGTTCCCATAAATAGAGCTTTCTTTTGGTCGTATTGGATCACTGCTGGGCTTTTTATTTTTTGCGCAACAAATAAAAAAAGACAGAAAATTTGAAAAAAAAAGTTTTTCTTTGTTTCTGTTATAAAATTTTGTAAATAAGTAAGTTTTCTTCTTCACTGAGGGGCACTGATGAGGCTGCACTGTTGCACTGATGGGCACTGACAGGCAGCACTGATGGGCACTAATAGGTGGCACTGGTATGCAGCACTGATGGGCATTGATAGGCGGCACTGAAAGGCTGCACTGATGGGTACTTATGGGTGGCACTGATAGGTGGCACGGATGGGCACTGATGGGCAATGATAGGTGGCACTGATGGACACTGATGGGTGGCACTAGTGGACACTGATGGGTGGCACTGCTGGGCATCACTGATGAGGAGACATCTGGCAGGCATTCATAGTGGGCACTGGCTGGCACCATTTGTGGGCACTGATTGGCATCTTTTAGGGCACTGTGTGGCATCCCTGGTGGCCATGGGGGGCATACTTGCTCATCAATGTGTGGTGGGTGCCCTGGTGGTCCTGGCGGTATCCCTGGTGGTCCAGTGTGGGTATCCGTGGGGGGGGGGCTGCGCTGATAAACAATCAGCGCAAACCCCCCCTGTCAGGAGAGCCGCCGATTGGCTCTCCTCTACTCATGTCTGTCAGACGCGAGTGAGGAAAAGCCGATAAACGGCTCTTCCTGTTTACACTGTGATCCGCCGTGATTGGACACGGCGGATCACGTGGTAGCATGACACGCCGCACCACCAATCGCCACGCTGCATGCTGCCAATGGGCGCGCGATCACGGCTTATCCTGCTGGACATCATATGACGCCCAGTCAGGATAACTGAACCACCACCCGGCCGTCATTTTGCTATAGGCCAGGTGGGAAGTGGTTAAAGTTCATGTATGTTTAAAGGCAGGCATCCCAATACTTTTGACAATATAGTGCAAGTACAGTTGTGCTCATAAGTTTACATACCCTGGCGGAATTTATGATTTCTTGGCCATTTTTCAGAGAACATGAATGATAACAAACATTTTTCATTCATTCATGGTTAATGTTTGGCTGAAGCCATTTATTATCAATCAACTGTGTTTACGCTTTTTAAATCATAGTGACAACAGAAACTACCCAAATGACCCTAATCACAAGTTTACATACCCTGGTGATTTTGGCCTGATAACATGCGCACAAGTTGACACAAAGGGGTTTGAATGGCTATTAAAGGTAACCATCCTCACCTGTGATCTGTTTGCTTGTAATTAGTGTGTGTGTATAAAAGGTCAATGAGTTTCTGGACACCTGACAGACCCTTGCATCTTTTATCCAGTGCTGCAGTGACGTTTCTGGATTCTTGTCATGGGGAAAGCAAAAGAATTGTCAAAGGATCTGCGGGAAAAGGTCGTTGAACTGAATAATACAGGAAAGGGATATAAAAAGATATCCAAGGAATTGAGAATGCCAATCAGCAGTGTTCAAACTCTAATCAAGAAGTGGAAAATGAGGGGTTCTGTTGAAACCAAACCACGGTCAGGTAGACTAACTAAAATTTCAGCCACAACTGCCAGGAAAATTGTTCGGGATGCAAAGAAAAACCCACAAATAACTTCAGGTGAAATACAGGTCTCTCTGAAAACATGTAGTGTGCTTGTTTCAAGATCCACGATAAGAAGGCACTTAAGAAAGATGGGCTGCATGGTCGAGTCGCCAGAAGAAAGTTATTACTACGCAAATGCTACAAAGTATCCCGCTTACAATACGCCAAACAGCAGACAAGCCTCAAACCTTCTGGCACAAAGTCATTTGGAGTGATAAGACCAAAATTGAGCTTTTTGGCCACAACCATAAACGCTTCATTTGGAGAGGAGTCAACAAAGCCTATGATGAAAGGTACACCGTTCCTACTGGGAAACACAGAGGTGGATCGCTGATGTTTTAAGGATGTGTGAGCTACAAGGGCACAGGAAATTTGGTCAAAATGAATGGCAAGATGAATGCAGTATGTTATCAAAAAAATACCGGAGGAACATTTGTATTCATCAGCCAGGAAGCTGCGCATGGGACGTACTTCGACATTCCAACATGACAATAATCCAAAACACAAGGCCAAGTCGACCTGTCATTGGCTACAGCAGAATAAAGTGAAGGTTCTGGAGTGGCCATCTCAGTCTCCTGATCTCAATATCATTGAGCCACTCTGGGGAGATCTCAAACATGAAGTTCATGCAAGACAGCCCAAGAATTTACAGGAACTGGAGGAGTTTTGCCAAGAGGAATGGGCAGCTTTACCGTCTGAGAAGATAAAGAGCCTCATCCACAAATACCACAGAAGACTTCAAGCTGTAATTGATGTTAAAGGGGGCAATACACGGTATTAAGAACTGGGGTGTGTAAACTTTTGATCAGGGTCATTTGGGTAGTTTCTGTTGTCATTATGATTTAAAAAGAGTAAACACAGTTGATTGATAATAAATGGCTTCAGCCAAACACTAACCACGAGTGGAAAGAAAAGTTTTTGTGTTATCATTCATCTTCTCTGAAAAATGGCCAAGAAATCATAAATTCTGCCAGGGTATGTAAACTTATGAGTACAACTGTATTTATGCAATGATCTGGTTTTATAAGGTGTGTTTAATGCATCTTGTACACGGGATAATTTCTGCTAGCTGTCCATAACTATATTTATCTCACCACACCCAGACAAAACCGCATGTTCCCTCAGATTGTAATAGGGAAAGTCATTCAGGCCTGTACAGAGAAGATAAGCTAGATCATTTAGCTTTCTGTGTTCAATATAGACACTCAATCTATGGGCACACTGTGACTTCCCGGCTTGTAATGATTATGAGGTTCGGAAAGAAGGGGGAGGATGGGTTTATGCTGTTGTAAGGGTCACCCAAACCCACACCTTTCATTAGACTATCTCATCAAAGGACAACTCCACCTTTTAATTTGCTAATATATTCCTGTGGGGACATGTCCTATTCCGTTATATCCCTAACTATAATTAGAGTGTGTTTTGATAGGCTGTAGGCAGGGGCGTTGCTAGGGGGTGGCTTTTGGGGCTATAGCCCCGAATGTGGGGCCAATAGCCCCAGATTCTCTGCAGGGGTCCCCAAAGGGGAGGGGAGGCTCTCTGGGGGGCCCTTATGTAAGTGGGGGGCTCTCTGGGGACCCTGATGCAAGGAAGAGGCTCTCTGGGGGTCCCTGATTTTAAGGCAGAGGCTCTCTAAGGACCCAGATTTAAGGGAGAGGCTCTCTGGGGACCCTAATGTAAGAGGGGCTCTCTGGGAACCCTGATGTAAATGGGGGGCTCTCTCATGACTCTGATGTAAGGAGGAGGCTCTCTGGGGACCCTGATGTAAGGGGGGCTCTCTAGGGACCCTGATGTAAGGGGGGCTCTCTAGGGACCCTGATGTAAGGGGGGACTCTCTGGGGACCCTGATGTAAGGGGGGACTCTCTGGGGACCCTGATGTAAGGGGGGACTCTCTGGGGACCCTGATGTAAGGGGGGACTCTCTGGGGACCCTGATGTAAGGGGGCTCTCTGTGGACCCTGATGTAAGTGGGGGGCTCTCTGGGGATATATACACACACACACGTATATTACTGTATATACAAGCGTATGACTTTCTTTACTACGCTACTATGGGCTCTAGCCCCAGATCTTTTGTAGACCTAGCAACGCCCCTGGCTGTAGGTATTTTTTTTTTTACCTTTTTCTGGACTTTGCAGGTCTTCCCTAAGCTAAGTGGGTTCACTGATTCTGCCTGTTTCTTTGAAGGGGGCTCCAGGAATTAGAGTGAGAAAGGACAATCGTTGAGTTATGGATATGTAATTGACCCAACCAAATCCTGATGCCCTTGCTTAGAGGTATGGTTTGGCAGATGATACATATTCAGGGGAATCCATCCTGAGTGTTCTCTCCCTCCTGGGCTTGTGCCTGGAAAGTGTGTCTAGAAGTATCTCTACTTGGGCCTTGCAACAACATGGGCAAGATGCTGTATGCCCATGACTGTAGCTCCCTGTGGAAGGGGATAGGTGGAGGGAGCTGAGCCTGTAAAAAATCTACTTTCTATAGAGTGTTCCAGGGGGGCTGGGTAGAAACTATTTTTAGACATTGTAAAAAGGGTTCCTTTCCCATACTTCAAGGTACCTTTGACTGCTACCATAGGGCAAGGGATAACTTGATTAGCGAGAGCTTTTTTTAACCTGTTCCTGCTGACGTGGCACATATATGTGGCCTCTCGGCAGGTGGGCTTTAACGCCGATAGGCCACCTATATGCGGCCCCAGGGCCAGAACAAGGGCTGGGCACTGTGGTACAACTGCTGGGCACTGTGGTATAACGTGAGGGGGGGGCACCACAAGGAAATTGGGGGAGAGGGGATTTGTGTTTTGGGTTAATTTGGGGGTAAGTATTGTTTATAGGAGGGGCCATTTTTTGGGGGGGAATGCTAAGAGTGGTGATTTAGGAGGTTTTTTGCTGGGAGGGGGAGAAGCTTTGTGCTAGGAGGAGGGATTTAAAATGGGGTTAGAAGATGTGTACGAGGAGGGGAAATTTTAGGGGTAGATGATTTGTGCTAGAAGGAGTCATTTTTTTTTTTTGGGGGGGGGCGGGGGCAAAGATTTGTGCTGAGAGGGGGGATTTCAGCAATGGGTGGATTTGTACTGGGAGGAGGGGGAATTTATGCTTAGGGGGTAAGGCATGCAGATTAGTGCTCATTGTTTTTGTGGAGGGATTTTTGCTGACACATCTTTGGGGGGGGGGCAGTTTGCCCTGGGCTCTAGATGACCATATCTTGGCACTGTGTGGCCCTATGTAAGTACTCTTCTGTGTTGAGAGCTGGTAGGTTAATTGGCTCTTGTCTAAATTGTCCCTAGTATGTGTATGTATGAATGTGAGTTAGGGACCTTAGACTGTACGCTTTCTGAGGGCAGGGACTGATGTGAATGTACAATATATACAGTGCCTTGAAAAAGTATTCATACCCCTTGAACTTTTCCACATTTTGTCATGTTACAACCAAAAACGTAAATTTATTTTATTGGGATTTTATGTGAAAGACCAACACAAAGTGGCACATAATTGTGAAGTGTAAGGAAAATGATAAATGTTTTTCAAATTTTTTTACAAATAAATATCTGAAAAGTGTGGCGTGCATTTGTATTCAGCCCCCTTTACTCTGATACCCCTAACTAAAATCTAGTGGAACCAATTGCCTTCAGAAGTCACCTAATTAGTAAGAGTCCACCTGTGTGTAATTTAATCTCAGTATAAATCAGTGGTGTATTTAGGTTTTGTGCTGCCCTAGGCCTGACTAAATTCATGCACCCCCTAATTTAAATATGACCCACCCCTTCATGTCAAGACCACACCCCCTTATGTTTAAGATCCGCCTTATCACCTGTAAACCTCACCCTTTCTCTTTAGGCTCCACCTTTTCCTCTTAAAGCTCCACCTCTTCCTCTCTATACATTAGTACTCACTATCACACACCATCAGTTTCATAATATCAGAGCTTATTAGTGTATATATGTAGCAATAACTCACGGTGGAGCTGTTGATTTAAAGCGGGCTGTTTCCGTCACCTTTTTACCTTTAGGCTCTGTTTCCACTAGTGCGACTTTTCATGCGACTTGGGACTGAAAAGTCGCATGACAAATTGTTTCCCATGATTTCCAATGAGTACCGTTCATATCTGTGCGACTTCAAGTCGCAGCGACTTCAAAGTAGTCCCTGCACTACTTTGGTCCCACTTTGATGCGACTTGAGGTCCATAGATACAGGCATTGCTTCAAATCGCGGTAAAAAGTCGCGGTAAAATCGCGGTAAAAAATCGCGGCAAAATCGCGCGACTTTGGGGACGCACTAGTGGAAACATAGCCTTAGGCTCGGTTCACACTGGGGCAACACGACTTCAGCGCGACTTTGCACGGCGACTTCAACGCGACTTCGACGCGACTTCAGCGCGACTTTAGCAAATTACAAGGCGACTTGAAGTCGCCTCCATGACAGGCGACTTCGCCTGTGGCCAATCAGCTCTCTGGGAGGGAGGGGGGGAGGGAGGGGTTTTCCCTGCAAAGTCGCTTGACTTTACAGAGAGATCCGACTTGGAGGCGACTTCCATTGATTTCTATGGTACAGGTCGCCTACCAAGTCGGATCAAAGTAGTACAGGGAGTACGCTCTGAAGTCGGAGCGACTTCAGTAGCGTCTATTAAGACGCTAGCGTTCACTCCCATTGAAACTATTTCTGGGGCGACTTGAGGGCGTACAAGTCGGATCCCAAGTCGTCCCAGTGTGAACCGAGCCTTAGGGTCGGTTCACACTAGGACGACTTGGGATCCGACTTGTAAGCCCTCAAGTCGCCCCAAGTCGCCCCAAGTCGCCCCAAGAAGAGATTAACATTACAGGGAATCAGAGCATCTTAATTGACACTACTGAAGTCGCTCCGACTTCAGAGCGTACTCCCTGTACTACTTGGATCCGACTTCTAGGCGACTTTTACCATTTAATTCAATAGAAGTCACCTCTAAGTCGGATCTCCATCTATACTGAAGCGACTTTACAGTTAAAAAAATTTGTTTGCCCAGGCAAACCCCTCCCTCCCAGAGAGCTGATTATTCTGTGATTGGCCACAGCCAAAGTCGCCTGTCCTGGAGGCGACTTGAAGTCGCGTTGTAAATTGATTAAATTCACGCTGAAGCCGCGATGAAGTCGCCGCGCAGAGTCGCGCTGAAGTCGTGTTGCCCCTGTGTGAATCGAGCCTTAGTTTCACCAATACTAGATTTAGAGTCCACGTTGAACTTATCATCTAACAATGTAGGCACCAGTCACTTTAGTACTTTTCAAATGCTTTAATGGGAGATAACTGGAAGAAGTAGCAGGAAAGAGGTAGAAGAAGAGTTGCAGGGAAGTTCAAATACCTTTTCTTGGTGTAGCACTAAGGAATTCTCAGGGATGAATATATCTTCGGTTCAGGATTAAATCTTTGTTCGCCCGGATAGGTCTCTCTCACTAACCTAGCAGCCGGTGTGCAGCACGAACAGAAAGTCTCTGCCTCAGACTTGAGTGAAACAAAACTGTACGATCCTCTGCCACAGGATGTAGTAGTTTTCAGTGAACAGCAACACAGTACCAGAACCTTTAAGCCGACCAGGCAGTACTATGTGGTAGGTAAACTTAAGATGCGTCCTCCAATTGAGTCACCAGGCCCCTCTCCAGACCAGCTCTCCTCATGATCCATCCATGACGGGTCCTCCCCTGGATTCTTCTCAATTGTCCAGCTTCTTCCCGCAGGACAGACAGCACAGGACCATCTCCGCAGCAGTTGTAGTAGGCCCCAGACAGACTTCTGGGCCCACCCACACGCTGCAGCATCGCAGTCCTCCGACCCGGAGGACCACGAGGTAGGACTCCTAACACATACCTGTCGGCCAGGAGGGCCAGCAGGTGGAATGAAAAAGACCCAGAAATATGGCGTCTGTCCCTATAATACCCCCTCCCAGAATGCACTGCAGGGGACAACCTCTGCCGAGTTACTTCTGAGAAAGAAGAGCACTCAATACACCTCAGTCTGCTGCTTTCCAGCTCCGGTCTGTAGTGACACCGACATCTACAGGCGACGGAGTGGAACTGCACGCAACACAACCAAGGTTGGAACAGAAGCTAATTTAGCTATAGATTAAATCTGAACTATGTACAGAAAGGATGACCCACTAAATTTACATATAAGGGGTAGAATAAATTATGATTATGAATTAAATTATTAGATTATGAATTATGTATGGATTATAGCACAGAGCACTTTGCAGTACTTTAATTTTCACTGAATGTCGACTGTTTAATGAGTTTGCATTGATTTCAGCATGGAGCACTTTGCACATGATGAAATCAATACAAACTTATTAACCACTTAGAGACCACCCACCGCATATATACTACCTGTACGTCGTTTTTCGGGAACGAGATACTGCACAGCGGGGGAGCCAATCTGTGGGTCCGGCAGATGCAATGTCACCTGCGATCGTTCCACAGAGAGGCAGAATGGGGAATTTCCAATGTAAACAAGGCAAATCCCTGTTCTGACAGTGAAGTACACAGAGATCGTCTGTTCCTAGTAATCAGGAACAGTGATCTCTGTGTTCTTACTGTCAGTCCATTCCCTACTCAGTAAGCACAATTAGGGAACACATTTAACCCCTTGATGCTAACCCCTATCCTGCCAGTGTCATTTATACAGTGACAGTGCATTTTTTAGCACTGATCACTGTATTGGTGTCACTGGTCCCCAAAAAGTGTCACTTAGGGTCTGATTTCTCCGCTGCAATCCCACTAAAAATCACAGATTGCTGCCATTACCAGTAAAAACAATGAAAAAAATTAAAAGTCCCTAAATCTATCCTATAGTTTGCAGTTGTGATAACTTTTGCGCAAACCAATCAATATACGCTTATTGGGATTTTTTTTTTACCAAAAATATGTAGCAGAATACATATTGGCCTAAATTGAAGAAATATTTTTTTTTTAAAATGTTTTATTGCAGAAAGTAAAAAGTATTGTTTTTTTTTTTTAAACATTGTCAGTCTTTTTTTGTTTAAAGCGCAAAAAATAAAAACTGCAGAGGTGATCACATACCACCAAAACAAAGCTCTATTTGTGGGGAAAAAAGGATATCAATTTTATTTGGGTACATTGTCGCACGACCGCGCAATTGTCAGTTAAAATAACGCAGTGCCGTATCGCAAAAAATGGCCTGGTCATGAAGGAAAGGGGTAAATCTTCTGGGGCTGAAGTGGTTAAACATTCCACACTCAGTGAAAGTTCATGTACTGCAGTTTGCAATACATGAACTTTCACAGAATGTGGACTGTTTAATTAGTTTATAGCATAGATCACTTTGTTGCAGTAAGATCTTCACAATAAGATCTTCACAGACAGAGCCCACCACGGGCCAGGGAGAAGATACAAAGGAAAGACACTGCACAGACACCGTACGGAGGAGGGTAGGCGGAGTCTGGTCTGGCCAGTCACCGGCCGTTGTTTTATGGGGGCCCCAGTTGCTCCCCCACCCGCCCAAGTACGCTACACTAATGCCTGCTATGGCATTAGTAAGTGCCGCGCTATAGCAAGCTGGCCGCTGTACCCATGTGGAAGATGGCCATGGGAGGTGGCTGCGGGAGCCAGGACTCGGGATAATGGGTTGGGGGGGGGGGGTTGTGCGGACGGGGAATGGTTTAGTTTAAAGCATATTCATGTGTTAAAATGGCCCAGTCAAAGTCCAGACCTAAATCCAATTGAGAATCTGTGGCAAGACTGGAAAATTGCTGTTCACAGATGCTCTCCATCCAATCTGACAGAGCTTGAGCTATTTTGCAAAGAATGGGCAAAAATGTCCCTCTGTATATGTTTGTATATGTGCAAAGCTGGTAGAGACATCCCCAAAAAGACTTGCAGCTGTAATTGCAGTGAAAGGTGGTTCTACAAAGTATTGACTCAGGGGGGCTGAATACAAATGCACACCACACTTTTCAGATATTTATTTGTAAAAAAAAAAAAATTAAAAACCATATATTATATTATTTTCCTTCCACTTCACATTTATGTGCCACTTTGTGTTGGTCTATCACATCAAATCCTAATAAAATACATTTATTAGGATTTACTTAACAAAATGTGGAAAATTTCAAGGGGTATGAATACTTTTTCATGGCACTGTATGTAAAGCACTGTGTAAACTGACAGTGCTAAATAAGTACCTGAAATTAAATAAATCAACACTTAAAGTGGTTGTAAAGTCAGAAGGTTTTTTACCTTAATGCATTCTATGCATTAAGATAAAAAGCCTTCTGTGTGCAGCAGCCCCCCTCAGGCCCCCTAATACTTACCTGAGCCCCCTCTAGATCCAGCGATGTCCACTAATGCCTCATTTGTCCGGGTCTCTCCCTCCTGATTGGCTTAGACACAGCAGTGGCACTGTTGGCTCCCGGTGCTGTGAATCAAACTAAGTTAGCCAATGAGGAGAAAGAGTAGGCAGGGCCGAACTACGGCTTCATGTCTGAATGGACACACATAGCTGTGGCCCACCTCGAGTGCCCCCATAGCACTCAGCTTGCTGTGGGGGCACTCGACAGGAGGGAGGGGCCAGGAGCTCCAGCCAGGGACCCGAGAAGAGGTGAATGGGGCTGCCCTGTGCAAAACCACTGCACAGAGCAGGTAAGTATGATTTGTTTTTTATTTTAATAGAAAAAAAAAACACACACACACACGAGGATTTACCATCACTTTAACCACTTCAACACCGGCCCTATTCTGACACCTCTCTCCTACATGTAGAAATCTAAAATTTTTCGCTAAAAATTACTTAGAACCCCCAAACATCATATATTTTTTTAAGCAGAGACACTAGAAAATAAAATGGTGGATGTTGCAACTGTTTATGTCACACGGTATTTGCGCAGCAGTTTTTCAAATTCAATTTTTTTGGGGAAAAAAAATGCACTTTCATGAGTTATAAAGTGTTACTAAACCCATAACAGTAAAATCCATTTGTACTTGCAGTAAAGCATGCTTGTTATACTTACTATGTGTCACATACCTGACAGGTGAGCCTGACGTGCAGCAGGAAGGCCTCGCGTACAACCCCGGCTCAGGGACCACCAATGTTGTGAACAGTGGCCACAAGAGCCGAGTGGTGTAAGAGTGCCTGGATTGTCTCTTGTGCAGCTGATGAATTTCCAGAGTAGACTAGCAGGTAACAGCAGGTGTAGTCAGCTCAGCAGACAGCAAGCAGGAAACAGGAAGCTGGTAGATGCAGTGCTGTGGGGACACTGGGTGCGTGGTCAGACAAGCCAGGTTTAGTAACAGATGATCGAGCAGGCACAAACGGCAGGCAGAGAATCGTCAGAATAGAAGCAAAGGTTCGGCAACAGGGAATCAGTCAATATACACCCTGTTCCAAATTATTATGCCAATGATATTTTTCTCATTTACCTAATGGAGAGCACAGGGAGAGCGGCGGAGAGCATGGGGCAAGGTGGAGAGCACGGGGGGCAGCAGAGAGCATGGGGGCGCAGCAGAGAGCATGGGGGGCAGCGGAGAGCATGGGGGGCAGCAGAGAGCATAGGGGGAGGCGGAGAGCACAGGGAGGGCGGCAGAGAGCATGGGGGGAGGTGGAGAGCACAGGGAGGGCGGCAGAGAGCGTGAGGGGAGTACGGGGGGCAGCGGAGAGCATAGGGGGGCAGCGGAGAGCATGGGGGAGGCGGAGAGCACAGGGACGGTGGTGGAGAACATGGGGGGGAGGTGGAGAGCACAAGGGGGGTGGAGAGCACAGGGAGGGCGGCGGAGAGTATGGGGGGAGGTGGAGAGCACAGAGAGGGTGGCGGAGAGCATGGAGGGAGGTGGAGAGCACAGGGAGGGCGGCGGAGACCATGGGGGGAGGTGGAGAGCATGGGGGGAGGTGGAGAGCACGGGGGAAGCGGAGAGTGTGGGGGTGATGTGGAGAGCACAGGGGGGCAGCGGAGAGCATGGGAGAGCACGGGGGCAGCGGAGAGCATGGGGGGGCAGCGGAGAGCATGGGGGGGCAGCGGAGAGCACAGGGAGGGCGGCGGAGAGCATGGGGGGGAGGTGGAGAGCACGGGGGCAGCGGAGAACATGGGGAGGGCGGCGGAGAGCATGGGGGGAGGCGGAGAGCATGGGGGGAGGCGGAGAGCCCAGGGAGGGTGGCGGAGAGCATGGGGGGAGATAGAGAGCACAGGGAGGGCGGCGGAGAGCATGCAGGGAGATGGAGAGCACAGGGAAGGCGGTGGAGAGCATGGGGGGCAGCGGAGAGCTTGGGGGCAGCGGAGAGCATGGGGGGCAGCAGAGAGCATGGGGGGGCAGCGGAGAGCATGGGGGAGGCGGAGAGCACAGGGAAGGCGGTGGAGAACATGGGGGGAGGTGGAGAGCACAGAGAAGGCGACGGAGACCATGGGGGGAGGTGGAGAGCACGGGGGAAGCGGAGAGTGTGGGGGTGATGTGGAGAGCACAGGGGGGGCAGCGGAGAGCATGGGAGAGCACGGGGGCAGCGGAGAGCATGGGGGGGCAGCGGAGAGCACAGGGAGGGCGGCGGAGAGCATGGGGGGAGGTGGAGAGCACGGGGGCAGCGGAGAACATGGGGAGGGCGACGGAGAGCATGGGGGGAGGCGGAGAGCATGGGGGGAGGCGGAGAGCCCAGGGAGGGTGGCGGAGAGCATGGGGGGAGATGGAGAGCACAGGGAGGGCGGCGGAGAGCATGGGGGGAGATGGAGAGCACAGGGAAGGTGGCGGAGAGCATGGGGGGCAGCGGAGAGCTTGGGGGCAGCGGAGAGCATGGGGGGCAGCAGAGAGCATGGGGGGGCAGCGGAGAGCATGGGGGAGGCGGAGAGCACAGGGAAGGCGGTGGAGAACATGGGGGGAGGTGGAGAGCACAGAGAAGGCGACGGAGGCCATGGGGGGAGGTGGAGAGCACCTGGGAAGCGGAGAGTGTGGGGGTGATGTGGAGAGCACAGGGAGGGCAGCGGAGAGCATGGGGGAGCACGGGGGCAGCGAAGAGCATGGGGGGGCAGCGGAGAGCATGGGGGGAGGCGGAGAGCACAGGGAGGGCGGCAGAGAGCATGGGGGGAGGTGGAGAGCATGGGGGCAGCGGAGAGCATGGGGAGGGCGGCGGAGAACATGGGGGGAGGCGGATAGCATGGGGGGAGGCGGAGAGCCCAGGGAGGGTGGCGGAGAGCATGGGGGAGATGGAGAGCACAGGGAGGGCGGCGGAGAGCATGGGGGGAGATGGAGAGCACAGGGAAGGCGGCGGAGAGCATGGGGGGCAGCGGAGAGCACGGGGCAGGGGAGAGCACGGGGGGCAGCGGAGAGCATGGGGGGCAGCAGAGAGCATGGGGGGAGGCGGAGAGTATGGGGGGAGGCGGAGAGTATGGGGGGAGGCGGAGAGCACAGGGAGGGCGGCGGAGAGCATGAGGGGAGGTGGAGAGCACAGGGAGGGCGGCGGAGAGCATGAGGGGAGGTGGAGAGCACGGGGGCAGCGGAGAACATGGGGGGCAGCGGAGAGCATGGGGGAGGCGGAGAGCACAGGGAAGGCGGTGGAGAACATGGGGGGAGGTGGAGAGCACAGGGAGGGCGGCGGAGAGCATGGGGGAGGTGGAGAGCACAGGGAGGGCAGCGGAGAGCATGGAGGGAGGTGGAGAGCACAGGGAGGGCAGCGGAGAGCATGGGGGGAGGTGGAGAGCACAGGGGGGAAGCGGAGAGCGTGGGGGTGATGTGGAGAGCACAGGGGGGGCATCAGAGAGCATGGGGGGAGGAGGAGAGCACGGGGAGACAGCGGAGAGCATGGAGAGCAGCGGAGAGCATGGGGAGGGCAGCGGAGAGCATGGGGGGAGGCGGAGAGCACAGGGAGGGCAGTGGAGAGCATGGGGGGAGATGGAGAGCACAGGGAGGGCGGCGGAGAGCATAGGGGGAGGTGGAAAGCATGGGGGACAGCGGAGAGCATGGGGGACAGCGGAGAGCATGGGGGGGAGTGGAGAGCATGGGGGCAGCGGAGAGCATGGGGGCAGCGGAGAGCATGGGGGGAGGCGGAGAGCACAGGGAGGGCGGCGGAAAGCATGGGGGGAGGTGGAGAGCACAGGGAGGGTGCCCAGCTGCCTTGGACCCCACAAGGACTTGCAGCCTGGCGGCCCCGGCCCGCCGGGCAAGTGCCCGGTTTGCCCTTTGGCCAATCTGGGCCTGATCAGAGGAACAGGTATGAGCTGCAGATCAGACAGCAAAGACACATTGCTGCTGAGGACGGTGTTTAAATAAGGAAGCCTGGCGCCAATCACTGAAATCAATCTGCACTATTGTTAACCCTTAGGTGACAGATCCATGACACTATGGAACCTTAGGGGTCAATCTTGTGTATTGTGTAAAAAAGATGTTTGATCCTGTCTTCTCTGATCCTCCCCTTCTTCCATCATCCCCTAATCATTTCCTTGGGGACAAGCTGCACATGCTCAGTTAGGTGTGCAGTGCTAGAGAGGTTTTTTTTTTTTTCTTGGGAGGGTGCATGTGATCAGCACAGGGCCAATCAGCACTGTCCAGGCAGAGGGTCAGGGGTCCAAATCATTTGGTGAAGGGGGGATTATGGTGTGGGGTTGTTTTCAGGGTTGCAGTGGCGGCCCGACCGTAGGGGGAGCACGGCGCTGCCCCCCCCCAAAAAAAAAATAGTCACCAAAAAAAGAAAGGTCCTTTCAAAAAAAAAAAGTCCTTTAAGTGCACTGTGTACGGACGCCGGATACATCGCACTATGGGCAGCATGACGTCTATGCAATCACGTGATTGCAGGTGAGATGCTTCAATTGCCTGCTTTTGTGAGTACTTGTGGGGCAAAGCAATACGCTGCAACACTCCCATCTCCTTGCTGCAGGGTTTTCTATTGGCACCGCAGTAGGATAAGGGCGGTGTTTTTTCCTCTGAGCCGTGGCATCATTTCCGGTTTCTCTGTGCCAGTGGGAAACCGGAAGTGACGCCAAGGCTCCGTGGATGGAGAAGCCAGGAAATGTGATCTGACACCCTGTCTGTCCATCCATATACAGCAGCACCTTGTAGTCTTCTCATTCTGTGATCAGAGTGAAGGTGGGGGGGGGGGGCACCCAGCTTCACCTCTGCCCCGAAAAACAACCTCCAGCGAGTCAACTGGCGTTACAACTGGCCGAAAACAAACGTTTTTTCCTACAACAGAGTCATTTTTTAGGCGGGTGAGGCAACTGGGCACATGCTAGCTGTGATGGCGCGTGCGCAGCGGCCCTCCTCCCTGATTTCGGCCATTTGTGACGGGCAGGGATCCCCTCAATACCAGACCACAAACATATTACAAATTTTTAAGTCATTCTATGCCTCCCTCTAGACGTCTCAAGTACAACCCACAGGGGAACAGATAGATGATTTTCTAGAACAGTGTGAGCTGCCTCGCTTACCAGCCTCAGATGTTAATATGCTTAATGCGCAACTGACTGAGGAAGAATTGTCTATCGCTCTAGCACAGTCGCATAATAATAAATCTCCAGGAATAGATGGTCTCCCATCCGAGGTATATAAGCGATATGCAGATACATTGCTGCCTGAATTATTAAAAGTATACAATGAAGGATTAAGAGAAGGTAAACTTCCTGATTCCATGAATGAAGCGATTATTATCGTACTGTTGAAACCAGACAAGAATGCAGCATCACCAGACTCATACAGACCTATATTCTTGCTTACAGCGGATGTTAAGCTGTTGGCTAGGATATTGGCAACCAGACTAGCCAAGGTTATACACAAACTAGTGCATAGGGATCAATCAGGATTCATTCCAACCAGATCTACGGGCCAAAATATTAGGAGGCTCTTTTTGAACCTACAGATTCCTGTGGATAACCCCCGGCAATAGAGCAATATTTTCGTTAGACGCAGCTAAGGCCTTTGACAGCGTTGAATGGCCTTACCTGTGGAAGGTACTTGAACAAATGGGCTTGGGGGCAACCTTTATTAAATGGGTTCAACTGTTATACGCTGCGCCCTCAGCTAGGATTAGAATTAATGGAGAACTGTCAGAACCATTTTCCTTGTTTCGGGGCACTAGACAGGGGTGCCCTTTGTCGCCCCTGCTGTTTGCCTTGGCCCTGGAACCTCTGGCAGCAAAGATAAGGGGGGACCCAAACATAACAGGATTCAAACGAAATACGGGCACAGATGTCGTCTCCATGTATGCGGATGATACTCTACTGTACTTGGGAGACACACAGGATACATTAAAGCATGTTATGTCCCTCATTAAAGAATTCGGAAACTTGTCAGGCTTTTCCATTAACTGGAATAAGTCAGTGTTGATGCCGGTAGATCCCATAACTGAACCATTACCACAGGGAGCTGAGATGATACAAATAGTACCCGCCTTTCGTTACTTAGGTATACAGATATCCCCAAACCCATCCCAGTGGCGTAGCGTGGGGGGTGCAGGGGGTGCCCTGGCCCCGGGCGTGATATTTAGGGGGGCGCCAGTATGTGTCACTGGCTGCCTCCTCCTAATTTCTAATTCTGTGTCCCCGGGCTCTGGCCGCCATGTTAAGTATCCGGCGCCCTGTGATTGGGTGTATGGGGGTCATGTGAGGCGTAGGGCTGGCCTGTCCTCGATCGCTCCTGAAGTCCCGCCTCCGCACATGACCCCCCATACGCCCAATCACAGGGCGCTGGACACTGAACATGGCAGCAAGCAGAGCGCAGGGGAGAGAAGAATGTGAGCCGCCGCTGTCTTCTCCTCCTCATCCGGATCGATGCAGCCAGGATAAGACGGTGAGTGAGAGTCTTGTTACTGGCCAGGGGGGGGGGGGGGGGCGAGAGAGAGACTGTAGGCAGGACATTGTAGTATAGTATGGAGGTCAGTGTAGTGTTCACTATGGGGGCAGTGTAGTGGACAGTATAGTGTAGTATAGTGGTCAGTATAGTGGTTAGTGTAGTATAGTATAGTGGTTAGCATAGTGGTCAGTATAGTGTAGTTTAGTATGGAGGTTATTGTAGTGTAGTATAGTGGTTAGTATGGTGGGTAGTATAGTGGTCAGTGTAGTATGGTGGTCAGTATAGTATGGTGGTCAGTGTAGTGTAGTATGGTGGTCAGTATAGTGGTTAGTGTAGTAGTGTATACTGGTTAGTATAGTGGTCAGTATAGTGTAGTTTAGTATGGAGGTCAGTGTAGTCTAGTGGACAGTGTAGTATAGTGGACAGTGTAGTATGGTGGTCAGTATAGTGTAGTATAGTGGACAGTGTGGTGTAGTGGTTAGTGTAGTGCACAGTATAGTATAGTGGACAGTGTAGTATAGTGGACAGTGTAGTATGGTGGTCAGTATAGTGGACAGTGTAGTGTAGTGGACAGTATAGTATAGTGGACAGTGTAGTATGGTGGACAGTGTAGTATGGTGGACAGTGTAGTATAGTGGTCAGTGGAGTATAGTGGACAGTGTAGTATGGTGGTCAGTGTAGTGTAGTATAGTGGTCAGTGTAGTGTAGTATAGTGGACAGTGTAGTATGGTGGTCAGTATAGTGTAGTATAGTGGACAGTGTAGTGGTTAGTGTAGTGGACAGTGTAGTATAGTGGACAGTGTAGTATAGTGGACAGTGTAGTATGGTGATCAGTGCAGTGTAGTATAGTGGTCAGTGTAGTATAGTGGACAGTGTAGTATGGTGGTCAGTGTAGTGTAGTATAGTGGTCAGTGTAGTATGATGGTCAGTGTAGTGTAGTATAGTGGTCAGTGTAGTGTAGTATAGTGGTCAGTGTAGTATGGTGGTCAGTATAGTGTAGTATAGTGGACAGTGTAGTATGGTGGTCAGTGTAGTGTAGTATAGTGGTCAGTGTAGTGTAGTATAGTGGTCAGTGTAGTATGGTGGTCAGTATAGTGTAGTATAGTGGACAGTGTAGTATGGTGGTCAGTGTAGTGTAGTATAGTGGACAGTGTAGTATAGTGGACAGTGTAGTGTAGTGGTTAGTATAGTGGACAGTGTAGTATAGTGGACAGTGTAGTGTAGTATAGTGGACAGTGTAGTATAGTGGACAGTGTAGTATAGTGGACAGTGTAGTGTAGTATAGTGGTCAGTATAGTGGTCAGTATAGTGGACAGTGTAGTTTGGTGGTCAGTATAGTGGACAGTGTAGTGGACAGTGTAGTGGTAAGTGTAATATAGTGGACAGTATAGTATAGTGGTCAGTATAGTGGTCAATGTAGTGTAGTGGTCAGTATAGGAATCAGGTAGGTCAGTACTATTGTATTTGAAGGGACTCAGGAGTGCTAAAAGCCCGCAGGTTAGGGGGGCGCAAATTACTTGCCTTGCCCCGGGTGCTGACAACCCACGCTACGCCACTGACCCATCCCAATATATAAACCTCAACCTAGTTCCTCTACTTAGTAAATTCCGTGAAAAATGCACATCCTGGTGTAAACTGCCACTCTCAGTGGTAGGAAGAATTAATTTGATAAAAATGT
>JBBDGP010002375.1:35000-37500 GCA_037952835.1 Lithobates septentrionalis
AATTTGTGAAGGACCGCCTTAATGCGGGTTAGTTTGTCGAGGGGGAGATTGGCTTGCATAGCGCAGGTGTCTAAGTTGGCCCCGAGAAAGGTGATGTTATGTGCTGGGCCTTCTACTTTGTGCTCGGTGATGGGAAGATTGGGTTTTCCGAATATCGCTCTGAGTTTGTCGAGGTCTCCTGGGGGCTTGCTGGGAGGTTCTATTAGTAGGAAGTCGTCCAGGTAATGGATGACTTTTGTCACTGAGCCTTGTGTAACAGTATCCAAGCAAGAGACTGAGCGAATGTGTCGAAGAGCCAAGGGCTGCTCTTCGAACCGAACGTCAGTTTTGTGGCCAAATAATATGCCTCCTTCCACTTGATGCCATGCCAGCACCAAAGGGATGGATGGATAGGCAGGAGCTTAAAGGCATCCGAGATGTCGGTTTTGGAAAGCCAGGCACCTGTAGCTGCTTTGATGACTGCTTGTATCGGCATGTCTACGGAGGAATATTTTAGGGAGAATTCTACGGAGGGAATCAGGGAATTGAGACTGGGGATGTGGGAAGAATGAGGCGCAGACAGGTGGTACCCCAAACGTAATTTATTTGTGAATTTGCCCTTGACAAGCCCCAAATAGGGCTGACTCTCCAAGTGCTGAAAGGGGGCTGAGTGAAAGGCCTATAACGTACTCTCGGTCTAGTTCTGTTTGTAAGAGCCGATCTATGGTTTGTTCGTCGATGGCTGCTGAACGAAGATTCCCACATTCGTACGTACTGTGAGGTAGTGAAATGAGGCCTGTGTGAAAGCCGACAGAGGGGCCGTGAAGTCTTCGCTGCCGGCCTGTGACATGATTTGATCTGATGAGAATATCCTGTTTTTGAGCTCGTATATTTTTTTTTTTTTTGTGAGAACGAAATGATTCGAAATGTTTGCCTTGATGTTTGAAATGACTGAACTGCATGACAAAGGTCCGGCCTGGTCGTGTCGTGACTGATGCGACCGTGAACCGGGCTCTGGAGCATGTACTGAAATGAGGCAACAGTAGAAACATTGGTGCACACCGGGACGAATCGGTGTTTGTTTGATGCATCTGGATTCGAATCGGAGCGCAGCATGAAATGAAATGAGAGAAATGTTTACCTTGACCGAGGCTTGAATTGGTTGTGCCGTGTTTTGCGACTGGCAACCGACCGAGCTCTGGTATAGGTATGGATTTTTTTTTTTTTTTTTTTTGAGGAAAATGAAAAGGTGACAATTCGTGAAGGGATTGCTAAGTAACTTGAAGCAATGATTTGTATGATGCTTGCAATCTTGTGACAATGAAATGATTCGAAATGTTTGCTTTGATTGTGAAATGAATGAACTGCATGACAGAGGTGCGGCCTGGTCGTGTCACGATTTGTTCAACCGTGAACCGGGCTCTGGAGCATGTATTGAAATGGGGCAACTGAAAATATTGGTGCTCCTGGGACGAATCGGTGCTTGTTTGATGCATCTGGATTCGAATAGGAGTGCAGTATTAAATGAAATGAGAGAAATGATTGTTTTGACCGCGGCTCGAATTGGTTGTGCCGTGTTAGCGACTGGCAACTAACCGAGCTCTGGTGTAGGTATGAAATGCGATCGGAACCAGTGATGCATGCCGTGACGAATCGGTGCACCTCAGATGCGACTGGTTTCGAAACGGTGATGCGTTGTGGGAGTGAAATGGTAGAAATTGCATGACAGAGATGTGGATCAATCCCCCGATGTCTGCGATTAGCTATGATCTGGACTCTGGAGCATGTGTCAGAAATGTGGCCAATCCTGGGCACGCCGAGACGAATCGGTGCATTTTCATGCGACTGATTTCATGTCGGAATGTGATACGTGGAAATGAAATGATAACCATGACAGAGGTACGAATGACTGATAACGTAACTCTGGAGCATGTATAGAAATGAGGCCAATCCTGGGGCACGCCGAGATGAATCGGTGCATTTCATGCGACTGAATTCATGTCGGAACGTGATACATGGAAATGAAATGATAACCATGACAGAGGTACAAATGACTGATAAAACGTAACTCTGGAGCATGTATAGAAATGAGGCCAATCCTGGGGCACGCCGAGACGAATCGGTGCATTTTTCATGCGACTGAATTCATGTCGGGACGTGATACATGGAAATGAAATGATGACCATGACAGAGGTACAATTGACTGACAATAACGTAACTCTGGAGCATGTATAGAAATGAGGCCATAATAACTGGGGCACACCGGAACGAATCGGCGCATCTTTGGTGCGACTGGATTCGAATCGGAGCGCGGTAGGTGACTGAAATGAGAAATGATTTGAAAATGTCAGAAATGAGTTTAGAAATGTTTTCAGAAATGAGAAATGATTTGAAATGTCCGAAATGAGTTCAGAAATGTTTTCAGAAATGAGAAATGATTTGAAATGTCCGAAATGAGTTTAGAAATGTCTCAGAAATGAGAAATGATTGGTATCGAACTAACTTGATTTGATAATTTACA